>JBBMRE010000143.1:472500-474661 GCA_037974335.1 Prionace glauca
CGTGTCTCAGTTCCACCTTCCCGCCCTCTCCCCATAACCCTTAATCCCTCTCTTATCAAAAACCCATCAACCCATGTCTTAAAAATATTTAGCGAGGCAGCCTCCACCACTTCAACGGGCAGAGAATTCCAGAGATTCACCACCCTTTGAGTGAAGAAGTTCTTCCTCAACTCTGTTCTAAACTTCCCCCCCTTTATCTTGAGGCTGTGCTCCCTAGTCCTACTGCCCTTTCTGAGCAGGAAGAGTCTCTCCACCTCTATCCTATCCACCCCATTCATCATCTTATACGTCTCAATGAGATCTCCCCTCATTCTTCTAAACTCTAACGAGTACAAGCCTAGTTTATTCAGCCTCTCCTCATCGCTCAACCCCCTCAATTCCGGTATCAGCCTAGTAAACCTCCTCTGCACTCCCTCCAAGGCCAAAATATCCTTGCGTAAGTACGGCGCCCAAAACTGCACACAGTACTCCAGTTGCGGCCTCACCAATGCCCTATACAGCTGCAGCAAGACCTCCCTACTTTTATATTCAATTCCCCTCGCTATGAAGGCCAGCATCCCATTCGCTTCCTGACCACCTGTTGAACCTGCAAGCTGGGTTTTTGCGACACATATCTCCTAGGAGATAGGAGACTCCTATCTCCTAGGAGATAGGAGACAGAGAGTGGTGGTTGATGGGAAATATTCGTCATGGAGTTCGGTTACGAGTGGTGTGCCTCAGGGATCTGTTTTGGGGCCACTGCTGTTTGTAATTTTTATTAATGATCTGGATGAGGGTATAGTTGGGTGGATTAGTAAGTTTGCTGATGACACCAAAGTCGGAGGTGTGGTAGATTGTGAGGAAGGGTGTCATAGTTTGCAGGATGACTTAGAAAGGTTGCAGAGCTGGGCTGAGAGGTGGCGAATGGAGTTTAATGTGGAGAAGTGTGAGGTAATTCATTTCGGTGGGAATAACAGATGTGTTGAGTATAGGGCTAACGGGAGGACTTTGAATAGTGTGGAGGAGCAGAGGGATCTAGGTGTATGTGTACATAGATCCCTGAAAGTTGGGAATCAAGTAGATAAAGTTGTTAAGAAGGCATACGGAGTTTTGGCGTTTATTGGTAGGGGGATTGAATTTAGGAGTCGCAGCGTCATGATGCAACTGTACACATCTCTGGTGCGGCCGCACTTGGAGTTTTGTGTGCAGTTCTGGTCCCCACATTACAGGAAGGATGTGGAGGCTTTGGAGAGAGTGCAGAGGAGGTTTACCAGGATGTTGCCTGGTATGGAGGGGAGATCTATGAGGAGAGATTGAGAGATTTGGGGTTGTTTTCGCTGGAAAGAAGGCGGCTAAGAGGGGATCTCATTGAAACATATAAGATGATTAGAGGTTTAGACAGGGTAGATAGTGATAGCCTTTTTCCTAGGATGGAGAAAGCTAACACGAGGGGGCACGATTTTAAATTAAGGGGGGGTAGTTATAGGACAGATGTCAGGGGTAGGTTCTTTACCCAGAGGGTGGTGAGGGACTGGAATGCCCTGCCAGCTGCAGTTGTAAATGCACCTAGTTTGGGGGCGTTTAAAAGATCTGTGGATAGGTTTATGGATGAAAAGGGATTGGTTTAGGCTAGTGGGTCATTGTTTTGTAACTGGTCGGCGCAACATCGTGGGCCGAAGGGCCTGTTCTACGCTGTAATGTTCTATGTTCTATGTTCATGCACAAGGACCCTGAGGTCCCTCTGCACCGTCGCCTGCTGCAGTTTTTCTCCACGTAAGTAATAATCCTTCCTACCATTATTCCTACCAAAGTGGACCACCTCGCACTTGCCAACATTAAATTCCATTTGCCATTTCCTGGCCCATTCGCCCAGCCTATCTAGATCCTTCTGCAGACTCTCCACACCCTCCGCGCAATTTGCCGTTCCACCAATCTTGGTGTCATCAGCAAATTTCGACACCCTGCACTCGGTTCCCTCCTCCAGATCATCTATATAAATGGTAAATAGCTGAGGCCCCAGCACCGACCCCTGGGGCACCCCACTAGTCACCAACCGCCAATCCGAATAGCACCCATTGACCCCACTCTCTGCCTCCTATTTGACAACCAATCCTCTATCCACGCTAACACCCTACCCCCAACTCCATGTCCCTCGACCTTTTGCAACACAGTGAGCACGTGA
>JBBMRE010000131.1:0-42500 GCA_037974335.1 Prionace glauca
TCACGTGCTCACTGTGTCAACACAACAGACCTTATGGAGTCGGCCACACTGCAGAGGACACATTTGGTCAGTTTCAGGGAGAATTGTTGGTGGTGGGAGAGATGATGGAGACGGGGGGGGGGGGGGGTGGGGGGGGGTAACATTCAGTCTACACAAGTGGAACCAGGGCAACATTCGGTGACCAAGGTGTGAAAGCAGCTGAGGGAGGGGTCCACGGGAATGCTCGCAAATGGATTTCACAGGATCATTCCCTGGAATAAAAGGGAAAAACTTCCTGTTTAGCAATTACTTATTGATACATTTCCATCTCAAACCGTGGCTACGATATTGGCCAATGGGATAATATCCAGGCGGGGAATCCCTCTCCAGTTAGACTCAGAACTGGCTGCACAGGGGGGAGAGTTTGAGGAAAGTCTTTAGGGATCAGACAGAGATTTCACCACCCACAGAGTTCAGGATTAGGGGGACGGATGGACAGAAGAACAGCTGAACCAACACCGTGATGGATGGAGGAAGCGATCGGGTCCAGTTTTTCCTGCAGGACAACAGAGAGCCACTCTTCCCAGGGGAATATGTAATATGGATAGAGTTCCCAAAGAGTTCCAACCCGTGACTGGTCGGGAAAACGGGAGGAGGAGAGTGAGTGGGAGACAGAGAGGCAGAGTTTGAGGGACTGAGTGAACATTCTCCAAACAACATCAACAGTTATGGGATAAGCTTGGCAGAAAGGGAATCCTCCCAAACTGCCGACACCAGGAGACTGGGCTACGGTGAAACTAATAAGGAACGATTCTGTGTCAGGTGGGAAAAGGACCTTTTTCTGTATTAACCACCAGACAGACACGGCCCTCAGTTGATGGGGAGTCTGGTCTGCGATAGAGAGACGGGCTGGGCTAAAACTTTATCCAAAACAACAGCCTGGTATGGGTGAGATTCCCCAGTAAGAGACTGACAGCGACATCACTAACAATGTGGGGTCATTCCAATTTGTAAATAGATCTCAGGTTCGATAAAATGAGAGTCGGAGAGAATTTATAGATAAGCAATGTGAATAACTGAGAATATTGATAAAATTTACCTCTGAGACTGTTCGTGAGTCAAAATACAGCGGGTTTTTATTTCAAGGCTCTGGGTTTTAACCCAGACATGTGGGAGAAACGGGTTCCAAACAAGGTCTGCCAGACTGCTCCTGGAACACAAACAGAAGCCAGTATTTATACATCATGAGTTTGACTTACAAACAGGACAGAAACTCGCAATTCCGGTCACCTATAATCACACCAGACCATCTATATTCACACCTGACCATCAATATTCACATCTGACCATCGATATTCACACCTGACCATCTATATTCACACCTGACCATCTATACTCACACCTGACCATCAATATTCACACCGGACCATCTATACTCACTCCTGACCATCTATACTCACTCCTAACCATTTATGTTAACACCTGACCATCTATATTCACACCTGACTGTCTCTATTCAAACCTTACATCTCTCTACACACCTGACCATCTATACTCACATGTGACCATCTAAACTCACATCTGACCATCTAAACTCACACCTGACCATCTATATTCACTCCTGACCATCTATACTCACACGTGACCATCTATACTCATACCTGACCATCTATACTCACACCTGACCATCTATACTCACTCCTGACCATCTATATTCTCACCTGACCATCTATATTCACTCCTGACCGTCTATATTCACACCTGGCTGTCTCTATTCAAACCTTACCATCTCTCTACACACCTGACCATCTAAACTCACATCTGACCATCTAAACTCACACCTGACCATCTATACGCACATCTGACCATCTATACTCACACCTGACCATCTATACTCACAACTGACCATCTACACTCACACCGGACCATCTATACTCACACCTGACCATCTATATTCACACCTGACTGTCTCTATTCAAACCTTACCATCTCTCTACACACCTGACCATCTATACTCACACCTGACCATCTATACTCACACCTGACCATCTATATTCACACCTGACCATCTATATTCACACCTGACCATCTATATTCACACCTGACCATCTATACTCACAACTGACCATCTATATTCACACCTGACCATCAATATTCACACCTGACCATCTATACTCACTCACTACATATAGGGGGATATAGCAGGCCTTACTAAGCATTGTAGGCTTGGGGTCAGTTTTAGCCTCAGGGATATAGAGTCTTTTAATAATGAAATTTTTATCCACAGGCATTTAAGTCCAGCAAGGGGCATGCGGGCGGCAGGTTGTGGTGGGCTGCTCTTGGATATTGCTTCGGGAGTTGCCTACTGTTTCATGTCGTTGTTGTGCGTAAACTGGACCATTTCGAGGGCATCATGACAGCTCAGAGATTATCTCTGTTGCTGTGCTGACACATGGATTTGGGCCTGTGTCCGTGGGAGTTTGCGCGTTCTCCCCGTGGTTGCGTGGGTTTCCTCCGGGTACTCCGGTTTCCTCCCACATCCCAAAAATGTGCTTTTAGGCTGATTGATTGGGTAACAAATTGTCCCTATATTGGACCTCCCTGATCCTCATACATTAGGCATAGACTAAAATCATGAATAGGTCACTGACCATGGGACGGCGGCACGGGCTCGTTGGACCGAAGGGCCTGTTTCCCGTGCTGTGTTGTTCTTTGTTCTTTGTTCTTTGACCATCTATACTCACACCTGACCATCTATATTCACACCTGACCATCTATACTCACCCAGGGGTGAGATGGTCAGGACCATCTATACTCACACCTGACCACACAAAATCACACCTGACCATCTATACTCACCCCTGACCATGTATACTCACACCGGACCATCTATATTCACACCTGCCCATCTATATTCAGACCTGACCATCTATACTCATACCTGACCATCTATACTCACAGCTGACCATCTATACTCACACCTGACCATCTATATTCACACCTGACCATCTATACTCACACCTGACCATCTATATTCACACCTGACCATCTACATTCACATCGGGCCATCTGTATTCACACCTGACCATCTTATCCTCACACCTGACCATCTATATTCACACCTGACTTTCTCTATTCAAACCTTACCATCTCTCTTCACACCTGACATCTATACTCACACCTGACCATCTATATTCACACCTGACCATCTATATTCACACCTGACCATCTATACTCACACCTGACCATCTATATTCACACCTGACCATCTATACTCACACCTGACCATCTATATTCACACCTGACCATCTACACTCACACATGACTATCTGTATTCACACCTGACCATCTTATCCTCACACCTGACCATCTATACTCACCCCTGACCATCTATGTTCACACCTGACCGTCTATATTCACACCTGACCATCTATATTCACACCTGACTTTCTCTATTCAAACCTTACCATCTCTCTACACACCTGACCATCTATACGTACACCTGACCATCTATACTCACACCTGACCATCTATACTCACACCTGACCATCTATATTCACACCTGACCATCTATACGCACACCTGACCATCTATATTCACACCTGACCATCTATACTCACACCTGACCATCTATACGTACACCTGACCATCTATATTCACACCTGACCATCTATATTCACACCTGACCATCGATACTCACACCTGACCATCTATACATACACCTGACCATCTATAATTCACATCTGACCATCTATATTCACACCTGACCATCTATATGCACCCCTTACCATCTATATTCACATCTGACCATCTGTACTCACACCTGACCATCTCTATTCACACCTTAACATCTATCTTCAAACATGAGCATCTATACTCAGCCGTGACCATCTATATTCACACCTGACCATCTATACACACCTGACCATCTGTATACCGACCTGACCATCTGTACTCACACCGACCGTCTATACTCACACCTGACCATCTATATTCACCCCTGACCATCTATACTCACACCTGACCATCTACACTCACACCGGACCATCTATATTCACACCTGACCATCTATATTCACCCGTGACCATCTATATTCACACCTGACCATCTATATTCACACCTGACCATCTACACTCGCACCGGACCATCTATATTCACACCTGACCATCTATATTCACCCGTGACCATCTATATTCACACCTGACCATCTATATTCACACCTGACCATCTACACTCACACCGGACCATCTATATTCACACCTGACCATCTATACTCACACCTGACCATCTATACTCACACCTGACCATCTATATTCACACCTGACCATCTATACTCACACCTGACCATCTATTCTCACACCTGACCATCTATTCTCACACCTGACCATCTATACTCACTGCTGACCATTTATATACACTCCTGACCATCTCTATTCACACCTGACCATCTATGGGAAATTTTGACCTGCCTACATAACTGTCACACACATCTTGGCAGGCTAAAATGAATTGTTCATCGCCAATCCACTTAACGTACGCATCTTGGGACACTATGGGGCAATTTAGAGTGGCCAATCCAACTAACCTACTCACCTTGGGACAGTAATGGTCTATTTAGCATGGTCAATCCACCTTAACAACACATCTCGGGACATTAAGGGGATTTTAACATGTCCAATTCTCCTCTCATCCACATCTTGCGGTGCGAGAGGAAATTTAGCATGGCCAATCCACCACTCGCACACATCTTGGGACATTTAATGGAACTTAGCATGGCCAATCCCCCTAACTTACGCATCTTGGGATAGTAATGGGCACTCTAGCATGGCCAATCCACCAAACCTCCACATTTTGGGATACTAAGAGGTAATTTAGCCTGGCCAATTCACCGAACATACACATCATGGGACACTCAGGGGATTTTAACATGTCCAATTCTCCTCTCATCTACATCTTGGGGCGCTAAAGGAAATTTAGCATGGTCAATCCACCACTCACACACATCTTGGGACACTAAGGGGAGAATTAGCTCGACCAATCCCCCTAAGTAAGACATCTTAGGACACTAGGGGGGAATCCACCTTACCTACACATCTTCGAACAAAAAGGCCAATCCACATCTCGTACACATCTTGGAACTGTAAGAGGATATTTTGTATGGCCAATTCAGGGCTCGTAAATATCTTGGGAAACTAAGAGGCAACTTAGCCTGGCCCATCCACCTCTCATACACATCTTGGGACACTAAGGGCCAACCCACCAAACCTCCACATTTTGGGACACTAAGAGGCAATTTAGCCTGGCCAATTCACCTCTAGAACATAGAACATAGAACATAGAACATAGAACATTACAGCGCAGAACAGGCCCTTCGGCCCACGATGTTGCGCCGACCAGTTACAAAACAATGACCCACTAGCCTCAACCAATCCCTTTTCATCCATAAACCTATCCACAGATCTTTTAAACGCCCCTAAAATAGGTGCATTTACAACTGCAGCTGGCAGGGCATTCCAGTCCCTCACCACCCTCTGGGTAAAGAACCTACCCCTGACATCTGTCCTATAACTACCCTCCTTAATTTAAAATCGTGCCCCCTCGTGCTAGCTTTCTCCATCCTAGGAAAAAGACTATCACTATCTACCCTGTCTAAACCTCTAATCATCTTATATGTTTCAATGAGATCCCCTCTTAGCCGCCTTCTTTCCAGCGAAAACAACCCCAAATCTCTCAATCTCTCCTCATAGGATCTCCCCTCCATACCAGGCAACATCCTGGTAAACCTCCTCTGCACCCTCTCCAAAGCCTCCACATCCTTCCTGTAATGTGGGGACCAGAACTGCACACAGTACTCCAAGTGCGGCCGCACCAGAGATGTGTACAGTTGCATCATGACGCTGCGACTCCTAAATTCAATCCCCCTACCAATAAACGCCAAAACTCCGTGTGCCTTCTTAACAACCTTATCCACTTGATTCCCAACTTTCAGGGATCTATGTACACATACACCTAGATCCCTCTGCTCCTCCACACTATTCAAAGTCCTCCCATTAGCCCTATACTCAACACATCTGTTATTCCTACCGAAATGAATTACCTCACACTTCTCCACATTAAACTCCATCCGCCACCTCTCAGCCCAGCTCTGCAACCTTTCTAAGTCATCCTGCAAACTATGACACCCTTCCTCACAATCTACCACACCTCCGACTTTGGTGTCATCAGCAAACTTACTAATCCACCCAACTATACCCTCATCCAGATCATTAATAAAAATTACAAACAGCAGTGGCCCCAAAACAGATCCCTGAGGCACACCACTTGTAACCGAACTCCATGACGAATATTTCCTCTCATACACATCTTGGAACACTAAGGGGATTTTAACATGTCCAATTCTCCACATGTCCAATTCTTTACATCTGGGACACTAAGCTTAATTTAGTATGGCCAATCAACCTAACCCGCACATCTTTGGACTGTGGAAGGAAACCACAGCACCCTGAGGAAACCCACGCAGATACGAGGAGAATGTGCAAACTTCACACAGACACTGACCTGAGCTGGGGATCGAACCTGGGTCACTGGAGCTGTGAAGAATCAGTGCTACCCACTGTGCTGCCATGTCGCTGTTGAGTTTGTTGGTATTTTGCCACGTTGTAATTGTTGTTGGATTATAGAACATAGAACATAGAACATTACAGCAAAAACAGGCCCTTCGGCCCTCGGGTTGCGCCGATCACATCAACCCCACCAATCTATAGACCTATCTATAACCCCCAATCCCATTAAACCCCATATACTCATCCAGAAGTCTTTTAAAAGACCCCAGCGAGTTCGCCTCCACCACCGATGACGGCAGCCGATTCCATTCACTCACCACCCTCTGAGTGAAAAACTTACCCCTAACATTACCTCTGTACTTCCCTCTCCGCACCTTAAATCTGTGTCCTCTCGTAGCGACTATTTCAACCCGGGGAAATAGCCTGTGAGAGTCCACCCTATCTATTCGTCTCAACATTTTATAAACTTCTATCAGGTCGCCTCTCAACCTTCATCTCTCCAGGGAAAAGAGTCCCAGCTCCCTCAACCTATCTTCATAAGGCATGCCTCCCAGTCCAGGCAACATCCTTGTAAATCTCCTCTGCACCCTTTCAATAGCTTCTACGTCTTTCCTATAGTGAGGTGACCAGAACTGCGCACAGTACTCCAAATGAGGCCTGACGAGGGTCCTGTAAAGTTGCAGCATTACCTCCCGACTCCTAAACTCAATCCCTCGATTAATGAAGGCCAGTACACCATACGCCTTCTTGACCACCTCCTCCACCTGCGAAGCCGATTTAAGAGTCCTGTGAACCCGAACCCCGAGATCCTTCTGCTCTTCAACGCTACTAAGACTCCTGCCCTTGATAGTGTAAATTTTTTAAACTTCTATCAGGTCGCCTCTCAACCTTCGCCTCTCCAGGGAAAAGAGTCCCAGCTCCCTCAACCTATCTTCATAAGGCATGCCTCCCAGTCCAGGCAACATCCTTGTAAATCTCCTCTGCACCCTTTCAATAGCTTCTACGTCTTTCCTATAGTGAGGCGACCAGAACTGCGCACAGTACTCCAAATGAGGCCTGACAAGGGTCGTGTAAAGTTGCAGCATTACCTCCCCAGCATTAAACTCAATCCCTCAATTAATGAAGGCCAGTACACCATACGCCTTCTTGACCATCGGCGAGGCCGATTTAAGAGTCCTGTGGACCCGGACCCCGAGATCCTTCTGCTCTTCAACGCTACTAAGACTCCTGCCCTTGATAGTGTACTCGTTCATCCCGTTGGTTCTGCCGAAATGGACGACTACACATTTATCCGCGTTGAAGTCCATCTGCCACTTCTCCGCCCATTCCTGATCCTATCTATGTCCTGCTGCAACTTTTGACATCCTTCCAGACCATCCACAACACCACCGACCTTCGTGTCATCAGCGAACTTGCTAACCCATCCCTCCACTTCCTCATCCAGGTCATTTATGAAAATGACAAACAGCAAGGGTCCCAGAACAGATCCCTGGGGCACCCCACTGGTGACTGATCTCCATTCCGAAAAAGACCCATCCACAACCACTCTCTGCCTTCTGCAGGCAAGCCAGTTCTGGATCCACAAGGCCAAAGGCCCTTGGATCCCATGCCCTCTCACCTTCTCAAGAAGTCTTGCATGGGGGACCTTATCAAACGCCTTGCTGAAGTCCATGTACACTACGTCCACGGCACTTCCTTCGTCAATGTGTTCAGTCACATTATCGAATAACTCAACTAGGCTCGTAAGGCACGACCTGCCCTTGACAAATCCATGCTGACTATTCATGATCATGTCAAACCTCTCCAAATGATCGTAAATCTTGTCCCTTAGAAGCCTCTCCATCAGCTTACCAACCACTGAGGTCAGACTCACCGGGCGGTAATTTCCCGGGCTATCTCTGTTCCCTTTCTTGAAAATAGGGACTACATCCGCAATCCTCCAATCTTCCGGAACCTCTCCCGTCTCCATTGACGATGCAAAGATCATCGTAGAGGCTCTGTAATCACTTCCCTCGCCTCCCACAGTATCCTGGGGTACATCACATCTGGTCCCGGCGACTTATCTACCTTGATAGAATTCAAAAGTTCTAACACATCCTCCTCCTTAATGTCCACGTACTCAATCTTTTCCATCTGCTGCAAGTCCATAGCAAGATCTCCCAGATCAGCTTCCACTGTGAATACTGAGGCAAAGTACTTATTAAGCACCTCCGCCATTTCTTCTGGTTCTACACAGACCTTTCCCCCTTCACCTTTTATAGGTCCTATCCTTTCCCTTCTCATCCTTTTACCTTTCACATATTTATAGAAGGCCTTGGGATTTTCCTTAATCTTACCCGCCAAGGTCTTCTCATGACCCCTTCTGGCTCTCCTAATTTCCCTTTTAAGCTCCTTTCTACAGTCCATATACTCTTCAAGATCCTTAACCTCTCCTAGTTCCCTGAACCTTTTGTACACCTTCCTTTTCCTCCTGACTAGGTTCAACACAGCCTTCGTGCACCACGGTTCCCTCGACCTACCAAAACCCCCTTGCCTTATCGGAACATTGTCATGCAGAGCGCCAGACAAACATTCCTTGACTATCCGCCACCTTCCTTCAGTACTTTTCCCTAAGAACGCCTCCTTCCAGTTTATTTGTCCAAGTAACTTCCTGACTTCTTCGTATCTCCCCTTACTCCAGACAAACACCTTCCTAGCCTGTCTGATCCTACCTCGTTCCAATGCAATTGTGAAGGAGATAGAATTATGGTCACCATTCCCAAGATGCTCTCCTACCGAGAGATCCATCACCTGCCCTGGTTCATTCGCCAGTACCAGGTCAAGTACAGCCTCTCCGCTCGTAGGCTTGTCCACATACTGTGTCAGGAAACCTTCCTGAACACACCTAACAAACTCCTCTCCAGCCGAACCCCTTACCCTAGGGATATTCCAGTTGATGTTTGGGAAATTGAAGTCTCCCATCACGACAACTCTGTTATTAATATATTTCTCCAGAATCTGGTTCCCTATCTGCACTTCAACTTCCCTGTCACTATTGGGCGGCCTATAGAATACACCCAGCAAAGTTTTCGACCCTTTGCTGTTCGTAACTTCCACCCACAGAGACTCTGTAGAAAGTCCCTCCACGGCATCCTCCTTCTCTGCAGTCATGACACTGTCCCTGATTAACAGTGCCACTCCACCACCTCTTCTGCCAGCCTCCCTGTCCTTCCTGAAACATCTGAAACCTGGCACCTGAAGTACCCAGTCCTGTCCCTGAGACATCCAAGTCTCCGTAATGGCCACCACATCACATTCCCAAGCAGCTATCCACGCCCTAAGCTCATCTACCTTATTTACTATACTCCTTGCATTAAAATATATACACTTCAGCCCCTCAGTCTGGGCATTTCCCTTCTCCACCTCCTGTCTAACCTCCCTCCCATATTTCCTGCGGTCCTCCCCTACCTTTAAAGTATTAAAGTACATGCATTTCAAACCCTGCTCCGCCCCACCCCCACTACGCCGTGCCTTGCATTCCCCATCTATGCCCCCCTCACTTTCACCCCCTCTACTCAAGATCCCACCCCCCCCCCTCCAAATCAGTTTAAACCTCCCCGCATAGCCTTTGCAAATTTACCCCCCAGGATATTGATTCCCCTCTGGTTCAGGTGTAGACCATCACTCATATAGAGGTCCCGCCTTCCCCAGAATGAGCCCCAATTGCTTAAGTACCTGAACCCCTCCCTCCTGCACCATCCCCTCAGCCACGAGTTCAAACTTTCCCTCTCTCTATTCCTCTCTAAACTATCCCGTGGCACAGGCAAGAGTCCGGATATAACTACTCTTCCAGACTTAGCCTTTAGTTTCCACCCCAACTCCATAAATCTTTGCTTAATATCCCCTTCCCTTAATCTCCCTATGTCATGTGTCCCCACATGAACTATAACTTGGGGTTGATCTCCCTCTCCCCTAAGAGTCCTGAATACCCTGTCTGATACATCCCGGACCCCAGCCCCTGGTAGGCAACACACCAGCCCTGAGTCCCTACCCTTACCTCCGACTCTCTTATCCGTCCCCTTAACTGTGGAGTCCCCAATCACGAGGCCCAATCTCTTACCCTTAATCACCTGAGGTTTCCCAATAGGCTCACCCCCAGAGACCTGCTCCCTTTGGCTATCCCCAGTTGATTCCTCCTCAATTGTAGCCTCCAGGACCGAAAACCTATTTTGGAGGGGAACAGCCCCAGGGGATTGTCCCACCACATTCTTTTTTCCTCTCCTCATGGCAGTGACCCAAGACTGGTTTCTAGGAGTGACTAACTCCCTATAACTCCTATCAATGTCCACCTCTGCATCCCGAATTTTGCGGAGCTCCTCTACTTCCACCTCCAACTCCTTTACACGCTCCTCCAGAAGCTGCAATCTAACACACTTCTTACAAGTAAAATCCCCTGAAACACTACTGGAGTCCCTCACCACATACATCCCACAGGAGATGCAGCTTACTGCCTGAACTGCCATCCCTGAAACAATTACCAGCAGAAAAAATAAAAAATATTAAAAAGAAAACTTACCCACACTTATAATTAGGTTAGAGGAGGTGGGAGGGTGGGATTCTCTACCAGTGTAGAGGATCGGGTATCCTCTCTACACTAATTTATAGGGTTAGGGGCCCGAAAAAAAACTACAACTCCCAGTAAGCGTCCTAGTGACGACTTCCGGTTTCTAACTAATTTTTAAAAAAACCGCCGAAACTCGCAACTTTAAAAACTAAAAATAAAAGTTAAACAGAATAAACAGAAAAAGGTACCTTCTTGCTGCCTCCTCTGATGCCCAAAAATTGCTGCCTCTCGACTCTGCTCGCCAGATTCGTTGGTGTATTTCAATGTTGAGGTTGTCGTTGGATTTGTTGGTGTTTTAATGTTGAGATTGTTGTTGGGTTTGTTGGTGTTTTTTAATGTTGAGGTTCTGTGGGTTTTCTCCGGGTGCTCCGGTTTCCTCCCATACCCCAAAAATGTGCTCTTAGGCTGATTGGTGCAACAAATTGTCCCTAAATTAGTCTCCCCTCAATCTTTCCCAATAGGTGTAGACAAAGGTCATGGGTAGAGGAGGGCAGTCATAATGTTAAAATGGCGGCAGGGGCTCGTTGGGCAGAAAGGCCTGTTTCCTGGGCTGTGTTGTTCTTTGTTCTTTGTAACCTCAACATTGAAAAACTCCAACAAATCTAATCCAACAACAACAACTTTACAGGACCCTTGTCAGGCCTCATTTGGAGTACTGTGCGCAGTTCTGGTCGCCTCACTATAGGAAAGACGTAGAAGCTATTGAAAGGGTGCAGAGGAGATTTACAAGGATGTTGCCTGGATTGGGAGGCATGCCTTATGAAGATAGGTTGAGGGAGCGGACTCTTTTCCCTTGAGAGGCGAAGATTGAGAGGCGACCTGATAGAAGTTTATAAAATGTTGAGAGGAATAGATAGGGTGGACTCTCAGAGGCTATTTCCCCGGGTTGAAATGGTCGCTACGAGAGGACACAGATTTAAGGTGCGGGGAGGGAAGTACAGAGGTGATATTAGGGGTAAGTTTTTCACTCAGGGTGGTGAGTGAATGGAATTGGCTGCCGTCATCGGTGGTGGAGGCGAACTCGCTGAGGTCTTTTAAAAGACTTCTGGATGAGTATATGGGATTGGGGGTTATAGATAGGTCTATAGATTGGTGAGGTTGATGTGATCGGCGCAACTCGAAGGCCGAAGGGCCTGTTTGTGCTGTAATGTTCTATGTTCTATGTTCTATAACCTCAACATTGAAAACATCAACAAATCCAACAACAACCTCAACATTGAAAACATCAACAAATCCAACAACAACCTCAACATTGAAAACATCAACAAATCCAACAACAACCTCAACATTGAAAAACTCCAACAAATGCAACAACAATCTCAACATTGGAAAACACTGACAAATCGAACAACCTAAAAATGGAAAAACACCAACAAATGCAACAACAATCTCAACATTGACAAACACCAACAAATCTAACAACAACCTCAACATTGAAAACATCAACAAATCCAACAACAACCTCAACATTGAAAACATCAACAAATCCAACAACAACCTCAACATTGAAAACATCAACAAATCCAACAACAACCTCAACATTGAAAACATCAACAAATCCAGCAACAACCTCAACATTGAAAAACTCCAACAAATGCAACAACAATCTCAACATTGAAAACATCAACAAATCCAACAACAACCTCAACATTGAAAACATCAACAAATCCAACAACCTCAACATTGAAAACATCAACAAATCCAACAACAACCTCAACATTGAAAAACACCAACAATTTTGTACAACCTTGACACACTACAGGGCAACATGACATGGCCAATCAACCTAACCTACACATCTTGGGACAGTACGAGGCAATGTGGTTTAGACAACCATTTCTAGGACTAGGGGGCACAGCCTCAAGATAAACGGGGGCGGTTTAGAACAGAGTTGAGGAGGAACTTCTTCACTCAAAGGCTGGTGAATCTCTGGAATTCTCTGCCCGTTGAAGTGGTGGAGGCTACCTCGCTAAATATTTTTAAGAAGCGGGTTGATGAGTTTTTGATAAGAGAGGGGATTAAGGGTTATGGGGAGAGGGCGGGAAGGTGGAACTGAGCCACGACAGATCAGCCATGATCTTATTGGATGGCGGGGCAGGCTCGAAGGGCTAGATGGCCTACTCCTGCTCCTATTTCTTATGTTCTTATGTTCTTATGAAAAACACCAATAAATCCAACAACAACCCAAACTGAACCACCAACAAATCCAACAACAACCTGAGAAAGAAATAAACACCAATATTTCCAACAACCAAAAAATTAAATACAAAACAAGTTCAACAACAATCTCAACATTGAAAACAACAACCTCAAAATTAAAAAAAACAAATCCAACAACAACCTCAACATTAAAAACAACCTCAAAATTAAAAAAACAAATCCAACAACAATCTCAATATTGAAAACAACCTCAAAATTAAAAAAAACAAATCCAACAACAACCTCAATATTGAAAACAACCTCAAAATTAAAAAAATCCAACAACAACCTCAATATTGAAAACAACAACTTCAAAATTAAAAAAACAAATCCAACAACAACCTCAATATTGAAAACAACAACCTCAAAATTAAAAAAACAAATCCAACAACAATCTCAATATTGAAAACAACCTCAAAATTAAAAAAAACAAATCCAACAACAATCTCAATATTGAAAACAACCTCAAAATTAAAAAAACAAATCCAACAACAACCTGAGAATGAAAACAAATTCGAACAACCTAAAAGTTGAAAAAAAACCCAACAAGTTCAATAAGAACCTCAACAGCAAAGAACAGCAACAATCCAACAACAACTTCAACATTGAAAACCACCAACAAATCCAACAACAACCTGAGATAGAAATAAACACCAATATTTCCACCAACCAAAAAATTAAAAACAAAACAAATTCAGCAACAATCTCAGATTTGAAAACCATCAACAATTCCAACAACAACCACAACTGCAAAAAAACCCAACAATCCAACAACAACCTCAAAGTTGAAAAATACCAACAAGACCCAGACCCAGAGACCCAGAGACACTGAGACCCAGACACTCAGAGACACAGAGACACTGAGACCCAGACACTCAGAGACACAGAGACACTGAGACACTGAGACTCAGACACTCAGAGACACTGAGATGCAGCGACGCAGCGACTCGGAGACTCAGAGACACGGGGATGCAGAGATTCAAAGAATCAGGGACACAGAGACTCGGAGACACAAAGTTTCTGAGACAAGGAGGCACAGGAACACAGAGACTGCGGGAATCAGAGACACAGAGACTCAGAGACCGAGGGAAACCGAGATACCGAGACCTGAGACTCAGAGACACAGAGACACTGAGACTCAGAGACACAGAGACTCAGAAACACAGAGACTCTGAGACAACGAGGTTCAGAGTCTCAGGGACACCGAGACTGAGACACAGAGAGTCAGAGTCTCAGAGACGAAGAGACATATGGACACAGAGACAGAGGGACACAGAGCCTCATAGACCGAGAGAAACAGAGACACTGAGACTCACAGACTCGCAGACGCACAGACTCACACACCGAGACATGAAACACAGAGACACGGAGACACCGAGACTCAGAGACACCGAGACTCAGACACTCAGAGACTCAGAGACACAGACTCAGAGACACAGAGACAGGCACAGAGACACAGATATACAGAGACACAGAAACCCTGAGACTCAGAGACACAGAGAACATAAGAACATAAGAAATAGGAGCAGGAGTAGGCCATCTAGCCCTTCGAGCCTGCCCCTCCATTCAATAAGATCATGGCTGATCTGTCGCTGCTCAGTTCCACATTCCCGCCCTCTTCCCATAACCCTTAATCCCCTCTCTTATCAAAAACCCATCAACCCGCTTCTTAAAAATATTTAGCGAGGCAGCCTTCACCACTTCAACGGGCAGAGAATTCCAGAGATTCACCACCCTTTGAGTGAAGAAGTTCCTCTTCAACTCCGTTCTAAACCGCCACCCTTTATCTTGAGGCTGTGCCCCCTAGTCCTACTGTCCTTTCTAAGCGGGAAGAGTCTCTCCACCTCTATCCTATCCATCCCATTCATCATCTTATACATCTCAGTGAGATCTCCACTCATTCTTCTAAACTCTAACGCGTACAAACGTAGTTTATTCAGCCTCTCCTCATAGCTCAACCCCCTCAACTCCGGTATCAGCCTAGTAAACCTCCTCTGCACTCCTTCCAAGGCCAAAATATCTTTGCGCAGGTGCAGCGCCCAAAACTGCACACAGTACTCCAGCTGCGGCCTCACCAATGCCCTATACAGCTGCAGCAAGACCTCCCTACTTTTATATTCAATCCCCCTCGCTATGAAGGCCAGCATCCCATTGCTACACCTGCAAGCTGGGTTTTTGCGACTCATGCACAAGGACCCCGAGGTCCTTCTGCACCGTCGCCTGCTGCACTCTCTCTCTGTCTCTCTCTCTCTCTCACTCACTCTGTCTCTCTCTCAGTCCCTCTCTCACTCTGTCTCGCTCTCTCTCCCTGTCTCACAATTGCTCACTCTGTCTCTCTCTCTCTCTGTCTCTCTATCACTCTATCTCTCTCCTTGTCTCTGTCTCTCTCTCTCTCTCTGTCTCTCTCTGACTCTGTCTCTCTCCCTGTCTCTCTCTGTCTCTGTCTGTTTCTGTCTCACTCTCTGTGTCTCTTGCTCTGTCTGAGTCTGTCTCTCAGTCACTCTCTCTCACTCCTTGTCTCAGTCTCCCTCTCTCTCTCTCGGTCTCTCTCTCTCTCTCGGTCTCTGTCTCTCTCCCTGTCTCTCTCTGTCTCTCACTCACTTTCTCTTTCTCTCTCCCTCTGTCTCTCTCCCTCTCTCTCTGTCTCTCTCACTCTATCCCTCTGTCTCTCTCCCTCTCTCACACACACACTGTCTCTTTCTCTCTGTTCCTCTCTCTCTCTCACCCACTCTGTCTCAATCTCTGTGTGTCTCTCTCACTCTCTCTGTCTCACTCTCTCTTTCTCTCTTTCAATCTCTCTGTCTCTCTGTCTCACTCTTTGTCAGTCTGTCTCTCTCTCACAATCTCTCTCTCTCTCACTGTCTCTGCCTCTCTCTCTGTCTCTCTCTCTCTGTCTCTCTCTCACACTCTCTATCTCTCTGTCTCTCTGTTACTCTCTCTCTCCTTGTATCTGTCTGTCACTGTCTCTCTCTCTCTCTCAAATCTGTGTCTCTCGCTCTGTCTGTCTCTGTCTTTCTGTTACTCTCTCTCACTCCTTGTCTCTGTCTCTCTCTCTCTACCTCTGTGTTTCTCTCCTTCTCTCTCCCTCTGTCTCTTCTGGCTCTGTCTCTCACTCTCTATCACTCTCTCTGATCCTCTCTGTCTCACTCTGTCTGTCTGTCTCTCTCTCTCTCTGTCTCTCTCCCTCTGTCTCTCTCACTCTGTCTCTCTCTCTCTCTGTCTGTCTCTCTGTCACACTCTCTCTCCTTGCCTCTGTCTCTCTCTCTCTCTCTCTGTGCCTCTCTCTGTCTCCCTTTCTCTCTCTCCGTTTCTCTCCCTGTCTCTCCCTTCTCTCTGTCTGTCTCTCTCTCACTCACTCTCTGTGTCTCTCGCTCAATGTCTCTATCTCTCTGTCACTCTCTCACTCCTTGTCTCTGTCTCTCTCTCCCTCTGTCTCTCACTCTCTGTCTCTGTCTCTCTCAATGTCTCTCTCTCTCTCTCTGTCTCTCTATCTCTGTCTCTGTCCCTCTCTCTCAGCCCGTCTTTCTCTCTGTATCTCTCTCTCTCTGTCGCACTGTGTCCCTCTCTCTCTGTCCATCTGTCTGTCTCTCTCATTCTGTCTCTCACTCTGTTTCTCTCTCTCTGTCCCTCTTTTTCTCTTCCTCTGTCTCTTTCTCTCTGCCTCTCACTCTGTGTCTCTCTCACTCTGTCTCTCTCTCAGTCTCTCTCACTCTCTCCCTCTGTCTCTGTTTCTCTCTCTCTCACATGCTCTGAGTCTCTCGCTCTCTGTCTCTCTGTCACTCACTCTCTCTCTCTCTCTGTCTCTCTCTCTCTCTCTCTCTCACTCTCTCTCCCCCTCTGTCTCTCTCTCTCTGTCTCTCTGTTTTCCACTCTGTCTCTCCCTCTCTTAATCTCTCACTCTCTGTATCTCTGTCTCTCCCTCTGTTAATCTCTCTCTCTCTCTGTCTCCCTCACTCCCCCCCCTCTGTTTTTCTCTCTATCACTCTGTCTCTCCCTCTGTTAATCTCTCTCTCTCTGTCTCTCTTTCTCTCTCTGTCTCTCTCTCTCTCACTCTGTCTCTCTCTCTCTCTCTCTCTCTCTGCCTCTCACTCTGTCTCCCACTCTGTCTCTGTCTGTCTCTCTCTGTCTCTCTCACTCTGTGTCAATCTCTCTGTCCGTCTCTTTCTCTCTTGCTCTGTCTCTCACTCTGTATCTCTCTCACTCTGTCTCTCTTTCTCTCTCTCTCTCCCTCTGTCTCTCTCTCTGGCTCTCTCGGTCTCGCTCTCTGTCTCTCTGTCTCTCTCTCTCTCACTCTCTGTCTCTCTCGCTCTGACTGTCTCTGTCTCTCTCACTCACTCCTTGTCTCATTCCTCAATCTCTCTCACTCCTTGTCTCTGTCTCTCTCTCTCTCTCCCCCTCTGTCTCTCTCTCTCTGTCTCTCTGTTTTCCACTCTGTCTCTCCCTCTCTTAATCTCTCACTCTCTGTATCTCTGTCTCTCCCTCTGTTAATCTCTCTCTCTCTCTGTCTCCCTCACTCCCCCCCCTCTGTTTTTCTCTCTATCACTCTGTCTCTCCCTCTGTTAATCTCTCTCTCTCTGTCTCTCTTTCTCTCTCTGTCTCTCTCTCTCTCACTCTGTCTCTCTCTCTCTCTCTCTCTCTCTCTGCCTCTCACTCTGTCTCCCACTCTGTCTCTGTCTGTCTCTCTCTGTCTCTCTCACTCTGTGTCAATCTCTCTGTCCGTCTCTTTCTCTCTTGCTCTGTCTCTCACTCTGTATCTCTCTCACTCTGTCTCTCTTTCTCTCTCTCTCTCCCTCTGTCTCTCTCTCTGGCTCTCTCGGTCTCGCTCTCTGTCTCTCTGTCTCTCTCTCTCTCACTCTCTGTCTCTCTCGCTCTGACTGTCTCTGTCTCTCTCACTCACTCCTTGTCTCACTCCTCAATCTCTCTCACTCCTTGTCTCTGTCTCTCTCTCTCTCTCACTCTCTGTCTCTCTGTCTCTCTCTCTCTCACTCTCTGTCTCTCTCGCTCTGACTGTCTCTCTGTCGATCTCTCTCACTCCTTGTCTCTGTCTCTCTCTCTCACTGTGTGTGTCTCTCTCTCACTCTCTCCCTCCGTCTCTCTCTATCTGTCTCTCTCTCTTTGTCTAGCTCTCTGTCTCTCTCTCTCTCTGTCTCTCTCTCTCATTTCTTGTCTCTGTCTCTCTCTCCCTCTGTGTGTGTTTCTCTGTCTCTCTATCTCCATCTCTCACTCTCTCTGTCCCTCACTCTCTCTGTCTGTCCCTCTCGCTCTCTCTCTGTCTGCCTGTCTGTCTCTCTCGCCCTCTGTGTCTCTCTCTGTCTCTGTCTGGCTCTCTCTCTCTCCCTCTGTCTCTCTCTCTCTGTCTCATTCTTTTTCTCCCTCTGTCCCTCACTCTCTCTGCCTTTCCCTCTGTCTCACTCTCTCTCTCCCACTCTCTCTCTCTGTCTGTCTGTCTGTCTCTCTCTCCCTCTGTGTGTCTGTCTCGCTCTGTATCTCTCTATCTGTATCTCTCTGTCTCTCTCGCTCTCTTTCTCTCTCTCTCTCCTCTCTGCATCTCTCTCTCTCGGTCTCTCTCTCTCTGCCCCCCCATCTCTCTCTGTGTCTCTCCTTCTGCCTCTCTCTCTCTGTCTCTGTCTCTCAGCCTGACTTTCTCTCTATATCTCTCTGTCAATCTGTCGCCCTCTCTCTCTCCCACTGTCTCTCTCTCTCTCACACTCTGTCTCTGTCACTCAGTCTCTCTCTCTGTCTCACTCTTTCTGTCTCGCTCTGTCTCTCACTCTCTGTCTCTATCACTTTCTGTCTCTCACTCTGTATCTCTATCATTCTGTCTCTCT
The DNA here is from genome assembly GCA_037974335.1 of Prionace glauca. NCBI lineage: Eukaryota > Metazoa > Chordata > Chondrichthyes > Carcharhiniformes > Carcharhinidae > Prionace > Prionace glauca. The sequence continues at coordinate 19,173 of JBBMRE010000131.1, forward strand.
CTCTCTCAGTCTCTGTCTCTCACGCTGTCTCTCTCTCTCTCACTCTCTCTCTGTCTCTCTCTCTCTCTCACTCTGTCTCTCTCTCTCACTCACTCTGTCTCTCTCTCAGTCCCTCTCTCTCCCTCTCTCTCACTCTGTCTCGCTCTGTCTCCCTGTCTCACAATTGCTCACTCTGTGTCTCTCTCTCTCTCTCTCTCTCTGCTTCTCTCTGTCTCTGTCTCACTCTCTGTGTCTCTTGCTCTGTCTGAGTCTGTCACTCAGTCACTCTCTCTCACTCCTTGTCTCGGTCTCTCTCTCTCTCTCTCTCTCGGTCTCTCTCTCTCTCTCGGTCTCTCCCTCTCTCTCGGTTTCTGCCTCTCTCTGTCTCTCTCTCTCTCTCTCTGTCTCTCTCTCTCCCTGTCTCTCTCTGTCTGTCTGTTTCTCTCTCACTCTCTGTGTCTCTTGCTCTGTCTGAGTCTGTCTCTCAGTCACTCTCTCTCACTCCTTGTCTCAGTCTCTCTCTCTCTCTCGGTCTCTCCCTCTCTCTCTCTCTCTGTCTCTCCCTCTCTCTCGGTCTCTGTCTCTCTCCCTGTCTCTCTGTCTCTCACTCACTTTCTCTTTCTCTCTCCCTCTGTCTCTCTCCCTCTCTCTCTGTCTCTCTCACTCTGTCTCTCTGTCTCTCTCCCTCTCTCACACACACACTGTCTCTTTCTCTGTGTTCCTCTCTCTCTCTCGCTGTCTCAATCTCTCTGTGTCTCTCTCCCTCTCTCTCACTCTCTCTGTCTCACTCTCTCTTTCTCTCTTTCAATCTCTCTGTCTCTCTCTCTCTCAGTCTCTCTGTCTCACTCTTTGTCAGTCTGTCTCTCTCTCACAATCTCTATCTCTCTCACTGTCTCTGCCTCTCTCTCTGTCTCTCTCTCTCTGTCTCTGTCTCTCACTCTCTCTCTCCTTGTATCTGTCTGTCACTGTCTCTCTCTCTCTCTCAAAATCTGTGTCTCTCGCTCTGTCTGTCTCTGTCTTTCTGTCACTCTCTCTCACTCCTTGTCTCTGTCTCTCTCTCTCTACCTCTGTGTTTCTCTCCTCTCTCCCTCTGTCTCTTCTGGCTCTGTCTCTCACTCTCTATCACTCTCTCTGACCCTCTCTCTCTCTCTCTCTCACTCTGTCTCTCCCTCTCTCTGTCTGTCTCTCTGTCACTCTCTCTCTCCTTGCCTCTGTCTCTATCTCTCTCTCTGTTTCTCTATCTCTGTCTCTGTCCCTCTCTCTCAGCCCATCTTTCTCTCTGTATCTCTCTCTCTGTCACACTGTGTCCCTCTCTCTATCCCTCTGTCTATCTCTCTCACTCTGTCTCTCACTCTGTTTCTCTCTTTCTGACCCTCTTTCTCTCTCGCTCTGTCTCTTTCTCTCTGCCTCTCACTCTGTATCTCCCTCACTCTGTCTCTTTCTCAGTCTCTCTCTCTCACCCTCTCTCTCCCTCTCTCTCTGTTTCTCTCTCTCTCACACGCTCGGAGTCTCTCGCTCTCTGTCTCTGTCTCTCTGTCACTCACTCTCTTTCCCTCTGTCTCTCTCTCTCTGTCTATCTGTTTTCCACTCTGTCTCTTCCTATGTCTCTCATTCCCTCACTCTGTCTCTCCCTCTCAATCTCTCATTCTCTCTATCTCTGTCTCTCCCTCTGATAATCTCTCTCTCTCTGTCTCCCTCTCTCTCCCCCTCTGTTTTTTTTCTCTCTCACTCTGTCTCTCCCTCTGTTAATCTCTCTCTCTCTCTGTCTCTGTCTCTGTCTCTCTTTCTCTCTCTGTCTCTCCCTCTCACTCTGTCTCTCTCTGGCTCTCACTCTGTCTCCCACTCTGTCTCTGTCTGTCTGTCTCTCTCTCTCTGTCTCTCTCACTCTGTGTCAATCTCTCTGTCCGTCTCTTTCTCTCTCGCTCTGTCTCTTACTCTCTCACTCACTCTCTGTCTCTCACTCTGTATCTCACTCACTCTGTCTCTCTTTCTCTCCCTCTGTCTCTCTGTCTCTCTCGGTCTCACTCTCTGTCTCTCTCTCTCTCTCTCACTCTCTGTCTCTCTCGCTCTGACTGTCTCTGTCTCTCTGTCGATCTCTCTCACTCCTTGTCTCTGTCTCTCTCTCTCCCACTGTGTGTGTGTCTCTCTCTCATTCCCTCCCTCCGTCTCTCTCTGTTTGTCTCTCTCTCTCTGTCTAGCTCGCTGTCTCGCTCTCTCTCTGTCTCTCTCTCTCTCACTACTTGTCTCTGTCTCTCTCTCCCTCTGTGTGTGTTTCTCTGTCTCTCTATCTCGATCTCTCTCTCTGTCCCTCACTCTCTCTCTCTGTCCCTCTCTCTCTCTGTCTGCCTGTCTGTCTCTCTCGCCCTCTGTGTCTCTCTCTGTCTCTGCCTGGCTCTCTCTCTCTCCCTCTGTCTCTCTCTCTCTGTCTCATTCTTTTTCTCCCTCTTACTCTCTCTCTCTCAATCTCTGTCTCTTGCTCTCTCTCAATCTCCCTGACTCTCTCTCTCACTCTCTCTGTCTCTATCTCTCTCTCTCTCTGTCCCTCACTCTCTCTGCCTGTCCCTCTGTCTCACTCTCTCTGTCTCTCTCTCTCTCTGTCTGACTGTCTGTCTCTCTCTCTCCTTCTGTGTGTCTGTCTCGCTCTGTATCTTTCTATCTGTATCTCTCTGTCTCTCTCGCTCTATTTCTCTCTCTCCTCTCTGCATCTCTCTCTCTCTCGGTCTCTCTCTCTCTGCCCCCCATCTTTCTCTGTGTCTCTCCCTCTGCCTCTCTGTCTCTGTCTCTGTATCTCTGTCCCTCTCTCTCAGCCTGTCTTTCTGAGTTACATAGAACCCTACAGTGCAGAAACAGGCCCTTCGGCCCATCGAGTCTGCACCGAACACAATCCCACCCAGACCCTATCCCCATATCCCTACACATTTTACCTGCTAATCCCTCTAACCTACACATCCCAGGATACTAAGGGGCAATTTTAGCATAGCCAATGAACCTAACCCGCACATCTTTGGACTGTGGGAGGAAACCGGAGCACCCGGAGAAAACCCACACAGACACGAGGAGAATGTGCAAACTCCACACAGACAGTGACCCGAGCCGGGAATCGAACCCAGGACCCTGGAGCTGTGAAGCAGCAGTGCTAACCACTGTGCTACCGTGCCGCCCTGTATCTCTCTGTATCTCTCTGTCAATCTGTCGCCCTCTCTCTCTCCCACTGTCTCTCTCTCTCTCACTCTGTCTCTGTCACTCAGTCTCTCTCTCTGTCTCTCTCTTTCTGTCTCACTCTGTCTCTCATTCTCTCACTCTCTGTCTCTATCACTCTCTCTCTGTCTCTCACTCTGTATCTCTCTCATTCTGTCTCTCTCTCTCTCAGTCTCTGTCTCTCTCACTCTGTCTCTCTCTCTCTCTCACTCTGTCTCTCTCTGTCTCTCTCTCTCTCTCTCTCACTCTGTCTCTCTCTCTCATTCACTGTCTCTCTCTCAGTCCCTCTCTCTCTCTCTCTCTCTCTCACTCTGTCACGCTCTCTCTCCCTGTCTCACAATTGCTCACTCTGTCTCTCTCTCTCTGTCTCTCTGTCACTTTATCTCTCTCCTTGTCTCTGTCTCTCTCTCTCTCTCTGTCTCTCTCTGACTCTATCTCTCTCCCTGTCTCTCTCTGTCTCTGTCTGTTTCTCTCACACAATCTGTGTCTCTTGCTCTGTCTGAGTCTGTCACTCAGTCACTCTCTCAAACTCCTTGTCTCGGTCTCTCTCTCTCTCGGTCTCTCTCTCTCTCTCTCGGCCTCTCCCTCTCTCTCAGTCTCTGTCTCTCTCTCTCTCTCTGTCTCTCTCCCTGCCTCTCTCTGTCTGTCTGTTTCTCTCTCACTCTCTGTGTCTCTTGCTCTGTCTGAGTCTGTCTCTCAGTCACTCTCTCTCACTCCTTGTCTCAGTCTCGGTCTCTCTCTCTCGGTCTCTCTCTCGGTCTCTGTCTCTCTCCCTGTCTCTCTCTGTCTCTCTGTCTCTCACTCACTTTCTCTTTCTCTCTCCCTCTGTCTCTCTCCCTCTCTCTCTGTCTCTCTCACTTGTCTCTCTGTCTCTCTCCCTCTATCACACACACACTGTCTCTTTCTCTCTGTTCTTCTCTCTCACTTGCCCACTCTGTCTCAATCTCTCTGTGTCTCTCTCCCTCTCTCTCACTCTGTCTCACTCTCTCTTTCTCTCTTTCAATCTCTCTGTCTCTCTCTCTCTCAGTCTCTCTGTCTCACTCTTTGTCAGTCTGTCTCTCTCTCACAATCTCTCTCTCTCACTGTCTCTGCCTCTCTCTCTGTCTCTCTCTCTCTCTGTCTCTCTCTCTCACTCTCTCTATCTCTGTCTCTCTCTCTCTCACTCTTTGTCAGTCTGTCTCTCTCTCACAATCTCTCTCTCTCTCTCTCTCACTGTCTCTGCCTCTCTCTCTCTGTCTCTCTCTCTCACTCTCTCTCTCACTCTCTATCTCTTTGTCTCTCTGTCACTCTCTCTCTCTCCTTGTATCTGTCCTCACTGTCTCTCTCTCTCAATCTCTCTGTCTCTCGCTCTGTCTGTCTGTCTTTCTGTCACTCTCTCTCACTCTTTGTCTCTGTCGCTCTCTCTCCCTCTGTGTTTCTCTCCTTCTCTTTCCCTCTGTCTCTTCTGGCTCTGTCTCTCACTCCCTATCACTCTCTCTGTCTCTCTCACTCTGTCTCTCCCTCTCTCTGTCTGTCTCTCTGTCACTATCTCTCTCCTTGACTCTGTCTCTCTCTCTCTCTCTCTGCCTCTCTCTGTCTCCCTTTCTCTCTCTCCGTTTCTCTCCCTGTCTCTCCCTTCTCTCTGTCTGTCTCTCTCTCACTCACTCTCTGTGTCTCTCGCTCTGTGTCTCTATCTCTCTGTCACTCTCTCTCACTCCTTGTCTCTGTCTCTCTCTCTCCCTCTGTCTCTCACTCTCTGTCTCTGTCTCTCTCAATGTCTCTCTCTCTCTCTCTGTCTCTCTTTCTATGTCTCTGTCCCTCTCAGCCCATCTTTCTCTCTGTATCTCTCTCTCTCTGTCACACTGTGTCCCTCTCTCTATCCCTCTGTCTCACTCTGTCTCTCACTCTGTTTCTCTCTGTCCCTCTTTCTCTCTCGCTCTGTCTCTTTCTCTTTGCCTCTCACTCTGTATCTCTTTCACTCTGTCTCTCTCTCTCAGTCTCTCTCTCTCACTCTGTCCCTCTTTCTCTCTCCCTCTGTCGCTTTCTCTCCCTCTCTCTCTCTGTCTCACCCTCTCTCTCTGTATCTCTCCCTCTGTCTCTGTTTCTCTCTCTCACATGCTCTGAGTCTCTCGCTCTCTGTCTCTGTCTCTCTGTCACTCACTTTCTCTCTCTCTGTCTCTCTCTCTCACTCTGTCTCACTCTCTCTCTCCGTCTGTTTCTCTCTGTCACTCTGTGTTCCACTCTGTCTCTCCCTCTGTCTCTCATTCCCTCACTCTGTCTCTCCCTCTCTTAATCTCTCATTCTCTCTCACTCTGTCTCTCCCTCTGTTAATCTCTCTCTCTCTGTCTCTGTCTCTCTTTCTCTCTCTGTCTCTCTCTCTCACTCTGTCTCTCTCTCTCTCTCTGGCTCTCACTCTGTCTCCCACTCTGTCTCTGTCTGTCTCTCTCTCTCTCTGTCTCTCTCACTCTGTGTCAATCTCTCTGTCCATCTCTTTCTCTCGCGCTCTGTCTCTTACTCTCTCGCTCACTCTCTGTCTCTCACTCTGTATCTCTCTTACTCTGTCTCTCTTTCTCTCTCTCTCTCCCTCTGTCTCTCTCTCTGTCTCTCTCGGTCTCGCTCTCTGTCTCTCTCTCTCTCTCTCTCACTCTCTGTCTCTCTCACTCTGATTGTCTCTGTCGATCTCTCTCACTCGTCTCTGTCTCTCTCTCTCCCACTATGTGTGTGTTTCTCTCTCACTCTCTCCCTCTGTCTCTCTCTGTCTGTGGGAACGTAATTTACACCAATTATCTGCTGTTTTGAATTGTAAGAACTCAGTGGTTGGTAAGTTGATGGGGAGGACTCTGAGGGACAAGATTTATGAGCACTTAGAGAAGTTTAGAATGATCAGAAATAGTCAGCACGGTTTTGTCAAGGGCAGATCATGCCTTACGAGCCTAGTTGAGTTCTTTGAAAATGTGATTGAACACTTTGACGCAGGAAGAGCGGTGGATGTGGTTTAGAACATAGAACATAGAACATTACAGCACAAACAGGCCCTTCGGCCCCACGAAGCCCACGTGGACTTCAGCAAGGCGTTTGATAAGGTCCCCCATGCAAGACTTCTTGAGAAGGTGAGAGGTCATGGGATCCAAGGGGCTTTGGCCTTGGTGGTGTTGTGGATAGTTTGGAGGGATGTCAAGTTGCGGCAAGATATAGATAGGATGCAGGACTGGGCGGAGAAGTGGAAGATGGAGTTCAATGCAGATAAATGTGTAGTGGTCCATTTTGGCAGGACCAATGGGATGCAGGAGTACACTATTAAGGGTAGGAGTCTTAGCAGTGTAGAGGATCAGAAGGATCTTGGGGTCTGGGTCCATGGGACTCTTAAATCGGCCTCGCAGGTGGAGGAGGTGGTCAAGAAGGCGTATGGTGTACTGGCCTTCATTAATCGAGGGATTGAGTTTAGGAGTCGGGAGGTAATGCTGCAACTTTACAGGACCCTCGTCAGGCCTCATTTGGAGTACTGTGCGCAGTTCTGGTCGCCTCACTATAGGAAAGACGTAGAAGCTATTGAAAGGGTGCAGAGGAGATTTACAAGGATGTTGCCTGGACTGGGAGGCATGCCTTATGAAGATAGGTTGAGGGAGCTGGGACTCTTTTCCCTGGAGAGGCGAAGGTTGAGAGGCGACCTGATAGAAGTTTATAAAATGTTGAGAGGAATAGATAGGGTGGACTCTCAGAGGCTATTTCCCCGGGTTGAAATGGTCACTACGAGAGGACACAGGTTTAAGGTGCGGGTAGGGAAGTACAGAGGTGATGTTAGGGGTAAGTTTTTCACTCAGAGGGTGGTGAGTGAATGGAATCGGCTGCCGTCGTCGGTGGTGGAGGCGAACTCACTGGGGTCTTTTAAAAGACTTCTGGATGAGTATATGGGGTTTAATGGGATTGGGGGTTATAGATAGGTCTATAGATTGGTGGGGTTGATGTGATCGGTGCAACTCGTGGGCCGACGGGCCTGTTTGTGCTGTTTGTTCTATGTTCTATGTCTCTCTCTCTCTGTCTAGCTCTCTGTCTCTCTTTCTCTCTCACTACTTGTCTCTGTCTCTCTCTCCCTCTGTGTGTGTTTCTCTGTCTCTCTCTATCTCCATCTCTCACTCTCTCTGTCCCTCACTCTCTGTGTCTGTACCTTTCTCTCTCTCTCTGTCTGCCTGTCTGTCTCTCTCGCCCTCTGTGTCTCTGTCTGTCTCTCTCTCTCTCCCTCTGTCTCTCTTTCTCTGTCTCATTCTTTTTCTCCCTCTGTCTCTCTCTCTCTGTCTCTCTCTCAATCTCTGTCTCTTGCTCTCTCTCAATCTCCCTGACTCTCTCTCTCTCACTCTCTCTGTCTCTTTCTCTCACTCTCTCTATCTCCATCTCTCTCTCTCTGTCCCTCACTCTCTCTGCCTGTCCCTCTGTCTCACTCTCTCTGTCTCTCTCTCTCTCTCACTCTCTTTCTGTCTGCCTGTCTGTCTCTCTCTCTCCCTCTGTGTGTCTGTCTCGCTCTGTATCTCTCTATCTGTATCTCTCTGTCTCTCTCGCTCTCTTTCTCTCTCTCTCTCCTCTCTGCATCTCTCTCTCTCTCTGCCCCCCATCTCTCTCTGTGTCTCTCCTTCTGCCTCTCTCTCTCTGTCTCTGTATCTCTGTCCCTCTCTCTCAGCCTGTCTTTCTCTCGATATCTCTCCGTCAATCTGTCGCCCTCTCTCTCTCCCACTGTCTCTCTCTCTCTCTCACTCTGTCTCTGTCACTCAGTCTCTCTCTCTGTCTCTCTCTTTCTGTCTCGCTCTGTCTCTCACTCTGTCTCTATCACTCTCTCTCTGTCTCTCACTCTGCATCTCTCTCATTCTGTCTCTCTCTCTCAGTCTCTGAGTCTCACTCTGTCTCTCTCGCTCTCTCACACACACTCTCTCTCTGTCACTCTCTCTGCCTCTCTCTTTGTCTCTCTCTGTCTCTCTCTATCTCTCTCTCTCTGTCTCTCTCTCTCACTCTGTCTCTCTCTGTCTCTGTCTCACTCTCTATCGCTCTCACTGTCTCTCTCCCTCTCTCTGGCTCTGTCTCTCTCTCACCCTCTCTGTCTCTCTCTATCTGTCTTGCTGTCTCACTCACTCAGTCTCTCTCTCTGAATCTCTTTCTCTCTCGATCTGTCTCTTACTCTCAATCTCTCTCTCTCTGCATCACTCTCTCTCTGTCTCTCACTCGGTATCTCTCTCACTCTGTGTGTCTCTCTCAGTCTCTCTCGTCTCTCTCTCTCTCTTTTACTCTGTCTCTCTTTCTCTCTCCCTCTGTCTCTTTCTCTCTCTCTCCCTTTCACTCTCTCTCTCTCACTCTGTCTCTGCCTCTCTCTCTGCCTCTCTCTCTGTCTCTCTCACTGTCTCTCTCTCACTGTCTCTCTCTCTCTCTCACTCTCTCTGCCTCTGTCTCTGTCTCTCTCTTTTTCTCTCCCACTACCCCCCTCTCTCTCTGACTCTGTCTCTCTCTGTTTCTCTCTCTTTCAATGTCAATCTCTTTGTCTCTCTCACTCTGTCACTATCTCTCTCCCTGACTCTCTCTCTCTTTCTGTCTCTCTCTCTCTGTCAGTTTTTCTCTCTGTCGCTCTCTCTCTCACTCTGTATCTCTCTCACTCTGTCTCTCTCTCTCTGTCTAGCTGTCTGTCTCACTCTTTCTCTCCCCCTCAGTCTCTCGCTTTGTCTTTCACTCTCTCTCTCAGTCTCTGTCTCTGACTCTTTCTCTATCTCGCTCTCTGTCTATCATCTGTATCTCTCTCACTCTGTCTGTCTCTCTGTCTCTCAGTCTCTCTCCCTCTCTCTCATTCTGTCTCTCTCTTCCCCTGTCTCTGTCTCTCTCCCTCTCTCTGTCTCTCTCTGCCTATCTCTGTATCTCTCTGCCTCTCTCTGTATCTCTCTCTCTCCCACTGTCTCTCTCTCTCTCTGTCTCTCTCCCTGCCTCTTCTCTGTTTATCTCTCTCTCTCTCTTTGTCTCTCTGTCTCTTTCTCTCTCTCTGTCTCTCTCTCCCAATCTCTCCTCCCTCTCTCTCTCTCTCTTACGGTCTCTGTCTCTCTCTTTCTCTGTTTCTCACTCTCTCTCTCACTCTGTCCACTCCCTCTCTCTCTGTCTGTCCCTATGTCACTCTCTCTCCTTGTCTATGTCTCTGTCTCTCACTCTCTGTCTCTCTCTCTCTCTCTCTCTCTCTCCCTTTCTCTCTCCCCCTCTGTGAGTCTCTCACTCTCTGTCTCTATCTCTCAGTCACTCTCTCTCCTTGTCTCTCTTTCTCTCTCTATCTCTCTCTGTGTCTCTCTGCCTCTCTCTATCTCTCTCTCTCTCTCTGTCTCTCTCTCTCTCCCTCATCTTTCTCATTGTCTCTCGCTCTGTCTCTGTCTCTCTGTTTCTCTCTCTCCTTGTCTCTGCCTCTCTCTCCCTCTGTATCTCTCTCTGTCTGTCTCTCTCTCTCTCCCTGACTGTCTCTCTCTCACTCTGTCTCTCTCTCTCTGTCTCTCTCTCTCTCTCCCTCTGCCTCTCTGTCTCTCACTCTGTCTCTCTCACTCTGGCTGTCTCTCTCTCTCACTCACTCTCTGTGTCTCTCTCTCTCTCTCTGTTTCTGTCTCTCTCACTCACTCTCTGTGTCTCTCTCTCTCTGTTTCTGTCTCTCTCTCTCTCACTCACTCTCTCTGTCTCTCTGTCTCCCTCATCTCTCCCTGTCTCTCGCTCTCTCTGCCTCTCTCTTTATCTCTCTCTCTCTCTCTCTGTCTCTCTCGCTATCTCTCTCTCTCTCCCTCCCTGTCTCTCTCTATCTATCTCTCTCTCTCTGTCTCTCTCTCCCTCTCTTTCTCTTTCTCTCAGTCTCTCTCACTGTCTTTCTCTCTCCCTCTGTCTCTCCCTCTGTCTCTCTCTCTCTCAGTCTGTCTTTGTCTCTGTCTCTGCCTCTCTCTCTGTCTCCCTGTTTTCCCCTCTCTCTCCCTCTGTCTCTCTTTCCCTCACTCTGTCTCTCCCTCTGTTAATCTCTCACTCTCTCTATCTCTGTCTCTCACTCTGTCTGTCTGTCTGTCTCTCTCCCTCTGTCTCCCTCTCTCTCTGACTCTGTGTCTCTCTCTGTTTTTCTCTCACTCTCTCTCTGTCTCTCTCTCTCTCTGTCTCTTTCTCCCTCTCTCTCCTTCTGTTCTATATCTCTCTGTCTCTCTCTCTCTCTCTGACCCCCCCCCTTTCTCTATTTCTCTCTGTCTGACTGTCTCATCGTCTCTTTTTCCCTCTCTCTCTCTCTCTGTCTCACTCTCTCTCTGTCTCTCTCTCTCTCTCTGTCTCTCCCTCTCTCTCGTCTGTCTTTCTTTCTTTCACTCTCTCTCTCTGTCTCACTCTCTCTCTCTCTGTCTCTCCCTCTCATTCTCTCTGTCTCTCTCTCTTTCTCACTCTCTCTGTCTCTCTCTCCCTCATCTATCTCTCTCTCTCTCTCGCTCTCTCTGTCTCTATCTCTCTGTTATTCTCTCTCTCTCCTTGTCTCTGTCTTTCTCTCCCTCTGTCTCTCTGTCTGCCTGTCTCTCTCACTCTGTCTCTCTCGCCCTCTGTCTCTCCCTCTCTGTCTCTCTCTCTCTGTGTCTGGCTCTCTGTCTCTCAGTCTGTCTCTCTAGTTCTCCCTTTCTCTGTCTCTCTGCTTCTCTCTCTATCTCACTCTCTATCTCTCTCTCTGTCTCTCTCGCTATCTCTCTGTCTCTCTCTCTCTCTCTGTCTCTCTCTATCAGTCTGTTTTTCTCTCTGTCTCTCTCTATCTCTCTGTCTCTCTCTCTCTCCCTCTGTCTCTCTCTATCAGTCTATTTTTCTCTCTGTCTCTCTCTGTCACTCTGTTTTCCCTTCTCTCTCTCCTTCTGTCTCCCTCTCTCTGACTCTCTGTCTCTCTCTGTTTCTCTCTTTCTCTCTCTGTCTCTCTCTGTCTCTCTCCCTTTCTGTCTCTCTCTTCCTCTGTTCTCTCCCTTGCTGTCTCTCTCTCGCTCACTCTGTCTCTCTGTCTCTCTAACCCCCCATCTCTCTCTATCCTACTCTCTCTCCCTCTCTCTGTCTCTCTCTCTCTGTTTGTCTCTCTCTCTGTCTCTCTCTCACTCACTCTGTCTCTCTCTCTGTCTCTCTCTCTATCTCTATCTATCTCTCTCCTCTCTGTCTCTCTCTCTCACTGTCTCTGTCTCTCTCTCACCCTCTGTGTCTCTCAGTGTCTCTGTCTGTCTCTCCCTCTGTCTTTCTCTCTGTCTCTCACTCTGCCACTGTTTTCCCCTCTCACTCTCCCTCTGTCTCTCTCTCCCTCACTCTGCCTCTCTCTCTGTAAATCTCTCACTCTCTCTATCTCTGTCTCTGACTCTCTCTCCCTCTGCCTCCCTCTCTCTCTGACTCTCTGTTTCTCTCTCTCTCTCCCTCTCTGTCTCTCTCTCTCTCCCTCTGTTCTCTCTTTCACTGTCTCTGTCCCTCACTCTGTCTCTCTCTCTCACTCCCTTTGTCACTTTCCCTCACTCTGTCTCTCTCTCACTCTGTCTCTCACTCTGTCTCTCATTCTGTCTCTGTCTCTCTCTCTCTGTCTCTCTCTCTCACTCAGTCCCTCTCTCTCTCTAACTCTGTCTCTCTCTCTCTTTCCCTCTGTCACTCTCTCTATCTCTCTGTCTGTCTCTCTCTTTCTCTACCACTCTGTCTCTCGCTCTGTCTCTCACTCTCTCTCTAACTCTTTGTCTCTCACTCTCTGTCTATCTCACTTTCTCTGTCTCTCATCTGTATCTCTCTCACTCTGTCTGTCTGTCTCTCTCTCTCTCACTCTCACTCTCACTCTGTCTCTCACTCTGTCTCTCATTCTGTCTCTGTCTCTCTCTCTCTCTCTCACTCAGTCTCTCTCTCTCACTCTCTCTCTGTCTCTCTCCCGCTCTCTGTCTCTCTCTGTTTGTCTCTCTCTCTCTGGCTCTCTCTGTGTCTCTATATCTCTGTCTCTGTCTCTCTCACTCGCTCACTCTGTCTCTGTTTCTCTCCCTCTGTCTCTCTCTCTGTCTCACTCTCTTTCTCTCTTTCACTCTCTGTGTCTCTCGCTCTGTCTGTCTCTGTCTCTCTGTCACTCTCTCTCACTCCTTGGTTCTGTCTCTCTCTCCCTCTGTCTCTCTCTCTGTCTGTCTGTCTCTCTCTCTGTTTCTCTCCATTTGTAAATGCTCCTAGTTTGGGGGCGTTTAAGAGATCTGTAGATAGGTTTATGGATGAAAATGGGCTAGTGGGTCATTGTTTTTGTAACTGGTCGGCGCAACATCGTGGGCCGAAGGGCCTGTTCTGCGCTGTTCTATGTTCTATTTGTCTCTCTTTGTCTCTTTCTCTCTCTGTGTGTCTCTCTCTGCCTCACACTCTCTCCCTCTGTTTCTCTCTGTCTCTCTCTGTCACTCTCTCTCTCTCTGTCTCTCTCTCTCCTTCTCTGTCTCTCTCTCTGTCTCTCTGTTTCTCTCTCTGTCTCTCTCTTTCTCTGTCTCTCTCTCTGTCTTTCTCTCTCTCTCCCTCTGTCTCTCTCTCTCTCAGTCAGTCTTTCTCTCTATCTCTCTCTCTGTCACTGTGTTTCCCCTCTCTCTCCCTCTGTCTCTCTCCCCCTCACTCTGTCTCTCTCTCTGTTAATCTCTCACTCTAAATCTCTCTCTCTCTCTCTGTCTCTCTCTCTCTGTCTCTCTCTCTCTGATTCTCTGTCCCTCTCTGTTTCTCTCTCTCTGACCCTCTCCCTATCTCTATCTCTCTGTCTCTCTCTCCCTCACTCTGTCTCTCTCTCTCTCACTCTGTCTCTGTCTCTCTGTCGGTCTCTCTCTTTCTCTCCCACTCTGTCTCTCGCTCTTCTCTCACTCTGTCTCTCAATCTTTGTCTCTCATTCTCTCTCTCTATCTCGCTTTCTCTTTCTCTCATCTGTATCTCTCTCAAACTGTCTTTCAATCTGTATCACTCTCACTCTGTGTGTCTCTCTAACTCTCTCTCTGTTTCTCTCTCTCTGTCTCTCTCTCTGTCTCTGTCTCTCTCTGTCTCTCTTTGTCTATCTCTCTGCCTGTCTGGTCTGTCTGTCTCTCTCTCACTCTGTCTCTCTCACTCTTTGTCTCTGTCTCTCACTCTCTCTATCTCTGTCTCTCTGTGTCTCCCCCATCTCTTTCTCTGTATCTCTCTCTCTCTGTCTCTCTCTCCCTCTCACTCTCTGTCTCTCTTTCTCTGTCTCCCTCTCTCTCTCTGTCTCTCTCTCTGTCACTCGGTTTCTCTCTCCCTTTGCCGCTCTACCATTCTCTCTCTTTCTCTCTCCCTCTCTCTGTCTTTCTCCGTCTGTCTCCCTCTGTGTCTCTCTTTCTTTCTCTCTCTGTCTCTCTCTGTTTTACTCTCTCTATCTCTCACTCATTTCATAGGGCTAATGGTAGGACTCTGAATAGTGTGGATGAGCAGAGGGATCTAGGTGTACGTGTACATAGATCCCTGAAAGTTGGGAATCAAGTAGATAAGGTTGTTAATAAGGCATGCGGTGTCTTGGCGTTTATTGGTAGGGGGATTGAATTTAGGAGCCGCAGCGTCATGTTGCAACTGTACACAACTCTGGTGCGGCCGTACTTGGAGTACTGTGTGCAGTTCTGGTCCCCACATTACAGGAAGGATGTGGAGGCTTTGGAGAGGGTGCAGAGGAGGTTTACCAGGATGTTGCCTGGTATGGAGGGGAGGTCCTATGAGGAGAGACTGAGGGATTTGGGGTTAAGAACCATAGAACGCTACAGTGCAGAAACAGGCCCTTCGGCCCATCGAGTCTGCACCGAACACAATCCCACCCAGACCCTATCCCCATATCCCTACACATTTACCTGCTAATCCCTCGAACCTACACAACCCAGGACACTAAGGGGCAATTTTAGCATAGCCAATGAACCTAACCCGCACATCTTTGGACTGTGGGAGGAAACCGGAGCACCTGGAGAAAACCCACGCAGACATGAGGAGAATGTGCAAACTCCACACAGACAGTGACCCGAGCCGGGAATCGAACCCAGGACCCTGGAGCTGTGAAGCAGCAGTGCTAACCACTGTGCTACCGTGCCGCCCCGGTTGTTTTCATCAGAAAGAAGGCGGCTAAGAGGGGATCTTATTGAAACATATAAGATGATTAGAGGTTTAGATAGCGTAGATAGTGATAGCCTTTTTCCTCTGATGGAGAAATCTAGCACGAGGGGGCACGATTTTAAATTAAGGGGGGGTAGTTATAGGACGGATGTCAGGGGTAGGTTCTTTACCCAGAGGGTGGTGAGGGATTTGAATGCCCTGCCAGCTGCAGTTGTAAATGTGCCTAGTTTGGGCATGTTTAAGAGATCTGTGGATAGATTTATGGACGAAAAGGGATTGGTTTAGGCTAGTGGGTCATTGTTTTGTAACTGGTCGGCGCAACATCGTGGGCCGAAGGGCCTGTTCTGTGCTGTAATGTTCTATGTTCCCCCTCACTCTGTCTGTCTGTCTCTCTCGCTCTCGCTCTGTCTCTCTCCTCTCTGCCTCTCTCTCTCACTGTCTCGGTATCTCTCTCTCTCTCTGTCTCTCTCTCTCTGTTTCTCTCTCCTCTCACTCTCTGTTGCTCTCTCTCACTCTCTCTGTCTCTCTGTGTCTCCCCCAACTCTTTCTCTGTCTCTTGCTCTCTCTGTCTTTGTCTCCCTGTCACTCTCTCTCTCTGCTTAGAACCCTACAGTGCAGAAACAGGCCCTTCGGCCCATCGAGTCTGCACCGAACACAATCCCACCCAGATCCTATCCCCATATCCCTACACATTTTACCTGCTAATCCCTCTAACCTACACATCCCAGGACACTAAGGGACAATTTTAGCATAGCCAATGAACCTAACCCGCACATCTTTGGACTGTGGGAGGAAACCGGAGCACCCGGAGAAAACCCACGCAGACACGAGGAGAATGTGCAAACTCCACACAGACAGTGACCCGAGCCGGGAATCGAACCCAGGACCCTGGAGCTGTGAAGCAGCAGTGCTAACCACTGTGCTACCGTGCCGCTTGTCTCTCTCTCTCTCCTTGTCTCACTCCATCTCTGTCTCTCTCTCTGTCTGTCTGTCTGTCTCTCTCTCTCTGTCTCTCTCTCTCTCTCTCTCTCTCTCTCTCTCTACCTCTGTCTCTCTCTCTCTCTCTCTCTCTGTCTCTCTGTTCTTCACTCTGTCTCTCTCTATCACTCTCTGTCTCGGTCTCTGTCTCTCTCTCTCTCTGTCTCTTACATTCTCTCTCTGTCTCTCTCTCTCAGTCTGTCTCTCTCTCTGTCACTCTCTCTCTCCGTCTGACTTTCACTCTGTCCCCCTCTCTCTCTGTCACTCTGTTTCTCTCCCTCTCTCCCTCTGTCTCTCTCCCTCTGTCGCTATCACACTCTCTCTCCCTCTGTCTCTCTCTCTCTCTCCCTCTGTCGCTGTCACTCTCTCACTCTCTCTCTCCCTCTCTCTCTCTCTCTTTGCCTCTCTCTCTCAGTTTGTCTGTCTCTCTCTCTCTGTCTCTCTCTCTCACTCTGTCTCTCACTTTGTCTCTGTCTCTCAACTTCACTCTGTCTCTCTCTCTGTCACTCTCTCCCTCTCTCTGTCTCTCTGTCTGTCTTTCTCTTTCTCTCTCCCTTCGTTTCTCTCTCTGTCTCTCACTCTCTCTCACTCACTCTGTCTCTCTCTCTTTCTCTCTCCCTCTGTCTCTTTCTCTCACTCTCTCTCTCTCTGTCTCTCTCAGTTTGTCTTCCTCTCTGTCTCTCTCCCTCTCTGTCACTTTCTCTCGCTGTCTCTCTCTCTCTTACACACTGTCTCTCTCTCTGTCTCTCTCTCCATCTGTCTCTCTCTGTCTCTCTCCCTCTGTCTCTCTCCCTCTGTCTCTCTCACTATTTCTCTCTCACTCGATCTCTCTCTC
Source organism: Prionace glauca (assembly GCA_037974335.1). NCBI lineage: Eukaryota > Metazoa > Chordata > Chondrichthyes > Carcharhiniformes > Carcharhinidae > Prionace > Prionace glauca. The sequence continues at coordinate 35,227 of JBBMRE010000131.1, forward strand.
TCTCACTCTGTCTGTCTTTCTATGTCTATCCGTCTCTCCGTCACGCTGTTTCTCTCTCTCTCTCACTCTGTCTCCCTGTCACTCTCTGATTCTCTCTCTCTCTCACTCTCTCTCTGCCTCTGTCTCTCATTCTCTCTCTCTCTCTGTATCTCCCTCTCACTCGCTGTGTCTCTCACTCTCTCTCTCACTCTCTCTCTCTGTCTTTCTGTCTATCTCTCTCTCTCACTCCCTCTGCCTTTCTGTCTGTCTGTTTTTCTCTCTCCATCTGTCTTCCTCTCTCTCTGTCTCACTGTCTCCCTCTCTCTCTGTCTCTCTCTCCCTGTCTTCCTCTCTGTCTCTCTCTGTCCCTCTGTCTTTCTCTCTCTGTCTCCCTCTCTCTCTCCCTCATCTCTCTCTCTGCTCTCGCTCTCTCTCCTTGTCACTGTGTCTCTCTCCCTCTGTCTCTCCCTCCCTCTGTCTCTCTCTCTCTCTGTCCCTGTCTCTCTCTATCTCTGTCTCTGTCTTTCTGTCTCTCCCTTTATGTCTCTCTCTCCCTATGCCTCTCTGTCTCTCTATCTGTCTCTCTCCTTCTCTATCCCTCTGTCTCTCTCTCTCTATCTATCTCTCTATCTGTCTCTCTCCTTCTCTATCTCTCTCTCTCTATCTATCTCTCTCTGTCTCTCTCTCTCTCTTCCCCTCAGTCACTCTTGCTCTGTCTCTTTCTCTCTGTCTCTGTCACTCTGTTTCCCTCTTTCTCTCCCTCACTCTGTTTCTCCCTCTGTTAATCTCTCGCTCTCTCAGACTCACTCTGCCTCTCACTCTGTTTCTGTCTTTCTCCCTGCCTCTCTGTCTCACTCTGTCTCTCACTGTCTCTCTCTCCCTGTCTCTCTGTCGGTCTCTCTTTCTTTCTCCCTCTGTCTCTCTCTCTCTGTCTCTCTGTCTGTCTCTCTCTCTCTCCCTCTGTCTCTTGCTCTGTCTCTCACTCTATCTCCCTCACTCTCTGTCTGTATATCTCTCTCCCTCAGTCTCTCTCTCTCTCTCCCTCACTCTGTCCCTCTCTCTCCCTCTGTCTCTCTCTCTGTCTGTCTCTCTGTCTGTCTCTCTCTTTCTCTCTACTGCTGTCTCACGCTCTGTCTCTCACTCTCTGTCTCTATCTCTCTCTCACTTTGTCTCTCTGTCTCTCACTCTGTCTCTGTCTCTGCCTCTCTCTCTCTCTCTCTCTGTCCCTCAGTCTCTCATTATGTCTCACTCTCTCTCTCGCTGTCTCTCTGTCTATCACTGTCTTTCTCTCTCTGTCTCTCTCCCTGTCTCTCTCTCTGTCACTCTGTCTCTCTCTCTCACTCACTCTCTCTCACTCTCCCTGTCTCACACTGTCTCTGACTCTCTCTCTCACTTTGTCTCTCTATCTGTCTCCCTGTCTCCCTGTCTCTCTATCTCTCTCTGTCTCCCTTTATCTCTCTCAATCTCTGTCTCTCCCTCGCTCTCACTCTTGCTGTCTCTCCCTCTCTCTCCCTCTCCCTCTCTCTCTCTCTATCTCACTCTCTCTGTCTCTGTCTCTCTGTCACTCACTCTCTCTCCTTGTCTCTGTCTCTCTCTCTCTATCTCTCCCTCTGGGTCTGTTTGTCTGTCTGTCCCTCTCTATCTCTCTCTCTCTCTCCCTCTGCCTCGCTGTCTCCCTGTCTGTCTCTCTCATTCTCCCTCCCTCTGTATCTCTCTCTCTCTCTTTCTATCTCTCTCTCTTTTTCACACTGTCTCTCCTACTGTCTCTCTCTCTTTCTCACACTGTCTCTCTCTGTCTCTCTCTCTCCTCAGTCTGTCTTTCTCTCTGTCTCTCTCTCTCTGTCACTCTGTTTTCTCTCTCTCTCCCACTCTGTTTCTCTCTCTCCCTCTATCCCTCTCTTTCTGTCTCTCTATCTGTCACACTGTTTCTCTTTCTCTCTCAGTCTGTCTCTCTCTCTCAGTCTGTCTCTCTCTCTCAGTCTGTCTCTCTCTCACTTGGTCTCTGTCTCTCTCTCTCACTCTTTCTGTCTGTCTGTCTCTCTGTCTCTCTCTCACTCTCTGTCTCATTCTCTCTGTCCTCCCTCAGTCTCTCTATCCCTCTCTCTCAGTCTTTCACTCTCTGTCTCTCTCTCTCTGTCTCTCTCTCTCTGTCTCTCTCTTTCTCTCTCTCTCTGTCTCCCGCTCTCTCACTCTGTCTCCCTTTCTCCCACTCTCTGTCTCTCTCTCACTCACTCGCTGTCTCTCTCACTCTTTCTGTCTCTGTCTCAGTGTCACTCTCTCTCTCTCCTTGTCTCTGTCCCTCTCACTCTCTGATTCTCTCTCTCCCTCTCCATCTCTCTCTCTCTCTCCCTCTGCCTTGCTGTCTGTCTGTCTCTCTCTCTCTTTCTCTTTTGCTCTCCCTCTCTCTCTTTCTCTCTCTCTCTGTCTCTCTCTCTCTCTCTCACGCACTGTCCCTCTCTCAGTCTCTCTCTCTCTGTCACTCTGTTTCTCTCTCTCTCCGTCTGTCCCTCTCTCTCCCTCTGTCTCTCTCTCCCACTCTTTCTCTCTCTCTTGCTCTATCTCTCTCTCCTCTCACTCTCTGTCCCTCTCTCTCACTCTCTGTCCCTCTCTCTCACTCTCTCTGTCTCTCTGTGTCTCCCCATCGCTTTCTCTGTCTCTCGCTGTCTCTGTCTCCCTGTCACTCTCTCTCTCTCTCCTTGTCTCTCTCTCTCTGTCTGTCTGTCTCTCTCTCCTTGTCTCTCTCTCTCTCTCTGTGTATGTCTCACTCCATCTCTGTCTGTCTCTCTCTCATTCTCTGTATCTCTCCCTTCCACTCTCTCTCTCTTTCTTTCTCTCTCTGTCTCCCTCTCACTCTTTCTCTCTCTTTCACTCTCTCACTCTCTGTCGCTCTTTCTGTCTCTCTTTCTCTCTCCCTCTGCCTCTCTGCCATTCTCTCTCTTTCTCTCTCCCTCTCTCTTCATCTCTCTCTGTCTCACTGTCTCTCTCTCTCTCTGTCTCTCTCACTCCGTCTCTCTCCCTCTCTGTCTCTCTCTCTCTCTATCTCTCTCTGTCTGTCTCTCTCCTCTGTGTCTCTCTCCCTCTCTCTCACTCTGTCTCTCCCTCTGTTTCTCTCTCTCTGCCTCTCTCTCTCTCACACTCACTTTGTGTCTCTCTCTCTCTCTCTCTGACTCTGTCTCTCTCTCTGTCTCGCTGTCTCTGTCTGCCTCTGTCTCTCTCTCTCTCTCTCTTTCTCTCTGTCTCTCTCATTCTGTCTCTCAACTTCACTCTGTCTCACTCTCTCTCTGCCTCTCTATCTCTCTCTGTCTCTATCTCTCTCTCACACTTTCTCTTTCTCTCTTTCTCTCTTTCTCTGTCTCTCTCCTCTCACTTTCTGTTTCTCTCTCTCTCTCTCACTCTCTCTGACTGTCACGCTTTCTCTGTCTCTCTCTCTCTCTGTCTCTCTCTTTCTTTCTCTCTCTCCCACTCTCTGTTTCTCTCTCTCTCTCTTGCTGTTTCTCTCTCTCTCCCTCTCTCACTCAATCTCTGTCTCTCTCTCTCACTCTCTGCCTCCCTCTCTCACTGTCTCTGTCTCTCTCTCTCTTTCTCTCTGTCTCACTCGCTATCTTTCTCTCAGTCCCCCTCATCACTCTGTATGTCTCTCGCTCTCTCTGTCTCTGTCTCTCTGTCACTCTCTTTCTGTCCGTGTTTCTGTCTCTGTCTGTCTGTCTGTCTGTCTCTCTCTCTCCCTCTGTCTCTGTCTGTCTGTCTCTCCCTCTTTGTATCTCTTTCTTTCTTCCTCTGCCTCTCTGTCTCTCTGTCTGTCTCTCTCTTTCTCTCTCCCTCTCTCTCTGTCTCTCTCTGTTCCTCTCTCTGTCTCTCTCCCTCTCTGTCACTCTCTCCTGCTGTGTCTCTCTCCCTCTCTGTCTCTCTCTCTCTCAGTTTGTCTTCCTCTCTGTCTCTCTCTCCCTCTGTCACTCGGTTTCCTTCTCTCTCTCTCCCTCTGTCTCTCTCTCCATCATCCTGTCTTTCCCTTTGTTAATCTCTCTCTCTCTCTGTCTCTCTCTTTTTCTCTGTCCCTCACTCTGTCTCTAACTCTGTCTCTGTCTCTCTCTCTCTCATTCTCTTTCTCTCTCTCTCACTCTCTCTGTCTTTCTCTTTCTCTCTCCCTCACTCTGACTCTCTCTCTCTCTGTCTGTCTCGCCCTCTCTGTCTCACTGTTCTCCCTCTACCTTTCTGTCTCTCTATCTGTCCCTCTCTTTGTGTCTCCCTCTTTCTCTCTCTGCCTCTCTCTCTGTCACTCGCACTCTATGTCTCTCTGTCTCTCTCTTTCACTCTCCCTTAGTCTGTCTCTCTCTGTCTCTCTCTCTTTCGTGCTCACTCTCTCTCTCACTCTCTGTCTCTCTCTCTCTCTCAATCTCTGTCTCTCTCTCACACACTCTCTCTCTCCCTCTCCCATCCTCTCCTCTGTCTTACTGTCTCCCTCTCTCTCTGTCTCTCTCTCTTTCCCCCTCTGTCTCTCTCTCTCACTCTCTCTCTCTCTCTGTCTCTCTCTCTCTCTGCCTCTCTCTCTCCCTCACTTTGTCTCTCTCTCTCTATCTCTAACTCTCTCTCTCTCACTGTCTCTCTTTCTCTGTGTCTCTCACTCTGTCTCTCAGTCTCTCTCACTCTGTCTCTCTCTCTGTCCCTCTCTCTCTCTCTGTCACTCTCTCTGTCACTCTCTCTGTCTCTCTCTCTCTCCCTCTCTCTGTCTCTCTTTCACTCTCTTTGTCTATCTCTCTCTTTCTCCCTCTGCCTCTGTCTGTCTCTCTCTTTCTCTCTCCATCTGCCTTCCTCCCTCTCTGTCTCACTGTCTCTCTCTCTCTGTCTCACTGTCTCTCTCTCCCTGTCTCCCTCTCTGTCTCTCTCTCTGTCCCTCTGTTTTTCTCTCTCTGTCTCTCTCACTCCCTCAGATCTCTCTCTGTCTCTCGCTCTCTCTGACTCTGTCTCTCTGTGTCGCTCTTTCTCCTTGTCACTGTATCTCTCTCCCACGGTCTCTCTCGCTCTGTCTCTCTCTCTATCTCTCTCTCTCTGTGTTCCTGTCTCTCTCTATCTCTGTCTCTGTCTTTCTGTCTCTCCCTTTCTGTCTCTCTCTCTCCCTATGCCTCTCTGTCTCTCTATCTGTCTCTCTCCTTCTCTATCCCTCCATCTCTCTCTCTGTCTCTATCTGTCTCTCTCTCTCTTCCCCTCTCACGCTCGCTCTGTCTATTTCTCTCTGTCTCTCTCTCTGTCACTCTGTTTCCCTCTCTCTCTCCCTCACTCTGTCTCTCCCTCTGTTAATTTCTCACTCTCTCAGACTCACTCTGTCTCTCACTCTGCCTCTCACTCTGTCTCTGTCTCTCTCTCTCTCTCGCTCTGTTTCTATCCCTGTCTCTCTGTCTGTCTCTCTTTCTTTCTCCCTCTGTCTCTCGCTCTCTCTCTAACTCTCTGTCTCTTTCTCTCTCTCTGTCTCTCTGTCTGTCTCTCTCCTTCTCTCTTCCTCTGTCTTTCGCTCTGTCTCTCACCATCTCTCTCACTCTCTGTCTCTATCTCTCACCCTCTCATCTCTCTCTCACTCTGCCTCTCTCGCTCTCTCTGTCTCTCTCTCACTCTGTCCTTCTCCCTGTCCGTCTCTCTCTTTCCCTCCCCCGCTGTCTCGTGCTCTGTCTCTCACTCTCTCTCTCACTCTCTGTCTCTATCTCTCTGCCTCTGTCTCTCTCTCTCTCTATCTGTCTCTCAGTCTGTCTCTGTCTCTCTCTCTCTCTGTCCCTCTCTCTCGCTGTCTCTCTGTCTATCTGTGTCTCCCTATCTGTCTCTCTCTCTGTCTGTCTCTCTCTCACTCTCTCTTTTGCACAATGTCTCTGACTCTCTCTCTCACTCTGTCTCTCTATCTGTCTGTCTGTCTCTCTCTCTCTCTAAGTGTCCCTCTCTCTCTCTCACTCTCTGTCTCTCCCTCTCCTCTCTCTGTCACTCTCTGTCTCTCTCTATCTCACTCTCTGTGTCACTCACTCTCTCTCCTTGTCTCTGTCTCTCTCTCCCTCTGTCTCTCTCTCTGTCTCTCCCTCTGTCTCTGTCTGTCTGTCTCTCCCTCTCTCTATCTGTCTCTCTCTCCCTCTGCCTCACTGTCTCCCTGCCTGTCTCTCTGTTTCTCTCTCCCTCTCTCTCTCTTTCTCTCTCTCTCTCTCTCACACACACACTGTGTCTCTCTCTCTCTGTCTCTCTCTCTCTCCTCAGTCTGTCTTCGTCTCTGTCTCTCCCACTGCCACTCTGTTGTTGTCTCTCTCCCCCGCTGTCTCTGTCTCTCTCTCCCTCTTCTCTCTCCCACTCTACTTCTCTCTCTCCCTCTATCCCTCTCTCTCTGTCTCTCTATCTCTCTCTGACTCCCTCTCTCTCTCTCACCCTCTGTCTCTCTCTCTCCCTCTCTCTCTCACTCTCTCTCTCACTCTCTCTCTCTATCTCACTCTCTCTCCTTGTCTCTGTCTCTCTCTCCCTCTGTCTCTCTCTCTCTGTCTCTCCCTCTGTCTCTGTCTGTCTGTCTCTCCCTCTCTCGATCTCTCTCTCACTCCCTCTGCCTCACTGTCTCCCTGCCTGTCTCTCTCTTTCTCTCTCCCTCTCTCTCTCTTTCTCTCTCTCTCTCTCACACACACTATCTCCCTCTCTGTCTGTCTCTCTCTCTCTCTCCTCAGTCTGTCTACGTCTCTGTCTCTCCCTCTGCCACTCTGTTGTTGTCTCCCTCCCCGCTGTCTCTGTCTCTCTCTCTCTCTTCTCTCTCCCACTCTATTTCTCTCTCTCCCTCTATCCCTCTCTGTCTCTCTGTCTGTCACACTTTTTCTCTCTCTCTCTCAGTTTCTCTCTGTCTCTCTCTGTCTCTCACTCTGTTTCCCTGTCGCTCTCTGACTCTCTCTCTCTCACTCTGTCTTTCTGCCTCTGTCTCTCTCTATCTCACCCTCTCTCTCTCTCTCACTCTGTCTCTCTCTCTCTGTCTCTCTATCTCTCTCTAACTCCCACTGCCTCTCTGTCTGTCTCTCTCCTTCTCTCTCCCCCTGTATCCCTCTCTCTCTCCATCTCTCTCTCTGTCTCTCTCTCGCTCTATGTCTCTCTCTCTCTATCTTCCTTTCTCTCAGTCTGTCTCTCTGCCGCTCTCTCTGTCTCTTCGTCTCTCTCTCTCCGTCTCTCTCTCGCTCCGTCTCTCTCTCTCACTCTGTCTTAGTCTCTGCCTCTCTCTGTCTGTATCTCTCTCTTTCTCTCTCCCTCTGTCTCTTGCTCTGTCTCTCAAACTCTCTCTCACTCTCTGTCACTCA